>JAFEMH010000073.1:0-25000 GCA_022495995.1 Adenophora triphylla var. japonica
GGGATTCGTGCCATCTCTGACATCGTACAAATAGGAAATTATTAGAACTATATAAAAATTGAAAAGTCGGGGTAGAATTATTAATATTGATTATAAATTGTGAAAAAGTAGTAGAATAATCAACCGTCCCGCAAAGAATTACAAAATGACAAATTGGTTTCACTCCTATAGATTCGAGACTCAACAAACAAAATATACTCCCTCTGTCCCAAAATGTGTCAAAAAAAATCCAAATTAGCAAAATTGAAATTTTTTGGACATTCATTTTGGGACAGATGAAGTAAAAGACAAATACGAACAAACAATGTGTCAAAAAGGGAAAAAGCTAAAACCTAATTAACAGAGGAAAGAGGTAGAGGGCTTACCCCATTTATTTACTAAGAATAAACAACAAATGAGTGTAGAATCACATAAATTAGGCAAATTGAACTGCCACGAACACGAAGAAATCGAATCATGTTTGGAATCGTTAGTGTTTACTTTTAAGGGACCTAATTAAAACCTAATTCACAAAGAGCGACCGAAAGAGATTACCTCGTTGATTGCTTTACTTACAAGAGTCAACAGATGAGTGATGAATGACACCAACACTATGAGATTGAACTACCACAATTAATGAACCGCCGCTTGATTTTATTAGGGATTTGGGCGACCGATGAAATCGACAGTGAAAGGGAGTGGGAGAGAGCAAGTGGGCGTGAGAGAAGAATGGGAGAGGAAGAAGATGTGGCGATAGATTAGGGTTTTTTGATTTTTTTTATTTTTATTTTTCTCTTGGGCGGTTTCTAAACCCCACGTCCCGTTCTTTTATGTTCTTTCAGGGGCCTAAAATTAAAAACTAATTATCTCGTCAGCCAGTCGACTTATTAGGTGGTTATTAGGTATATATATGTCGACTTATTAGGTAGTTATTAGGTACACGTAAGTTGGATGACCTAGAAATTTTTGTCCCTAAAGTTATCTTTTTTTATAGTGGTGGTAGTATTTACGATGATCAGATGTGATGTTACAGAGGTTCAGTTTGTGTATTGAACAGTGCCAAAGTGTGTTGCAAAGTTTTTATTATTTACAAAATTTCTATCGCACATTTATAATACTTTTTTTCTAATTAAAACAAAAACACATTTTCAGAAAAAGTACTCTAGTAAGTTAGATTGCTGGTGTGCAATCACGATGGTTTATTATAAATCACAAATTTAAAATAAAATGATGATCCCTACACTACATTTCACAAAAAGAGACATTGTTTAATTAAGGAAAAGGAATAGGTAACGTACCACATAATATACCCATATTAATGATTTGTCCTTTTCTACAATAAATAGTGTTTTCATATTTAGCTGTATTCATGAAATTTGACATCATGTTAAGCAGCACATGTAAGTTGTCTGAAATGGTATAAGATCATTTATGACTTTTCTTCTCTTTTCTCCTTTTTCAGACCTCATAACTTTTAAGACACTGACACTCCTTTTTTTTTTTTCTCCAGACTACACTCTAATTAAGTAATCCTAGTAACTCAAAAAAGATTTTCCCTCCACCCCATCTTAATTATTAAAAAAAAATGGTTTCATTATAAATTACACAATTACTATTTTTTATCTCACTTTCTTTTTTATACTCACATTTTATACTTATAATACTTGCTATGCTAATTTTTTTTCTTAATCTTTGTATATATTCTATAATTTTTAGTGGGTCTGAGTTAGTAGAAATTAAGAAAAAAGTATTTTATCAAGATGTTTGGATGTAAATAATTGGGTACGAGAGAAAAGGTAGGGCCGTGTCGTGAGTATGATAAATTAGATTCATCTTAAAAAAAAAAAAAAAAGGTCATTTTGAAACATTATAACATTGACAAGGACACCCAAAATGATTTTTTTTTTTTGTAACTTTTTTTTTTATTAAAATCAAGGGAATTTTTGTAACTTAAGGGGCGACAGATGAAATATATTATTGTTAAACAGAATAAACTGAGATACGAACATGGGCATATTCGGGTAAGGCCCAAGTGGATTGGGCTATAAACTTAATCCATCAAATCTCAAGTTACGAGAAAAGACATGTGCATCCTCGTCCATCTATCTCGGCATCAACAAGGCCGACCAAGGCCCAACAAGCAAGCATAAACAAAGCCCAACTCAAAGGGCCGAAGAGACCTCCCTCGTAGGTCGAGATCATCTCCCTTGAGGACGAGGTGCCTCCCTCGGTTATGAGATCATCACGACAGGCTCCACTTATTCATCATCCCTTCCCCGGCTCATCATGGACCGAGATGGCCATGTATGACGAGGAAAGGAATACTTGCGTCTCGACATACCGGCGTATGACGAGGAAAGGAATTTCTGTATCTCGACATATTGGCGTGAGCTTGTGCAGTCTTATTCCAACAAGGACAATAAACAGTTATAATCCAATCAGGATTGTAACCTCCTGTAGCAATTCAAGTCAAATAAGGACTCTCCAACAGATATAATCCTCCAATGATTATATCTTATCTCTTTACAGTCCAAGTTCAACATGGATTCTACATATCCATCCTTATAAATACAAGCCATTATTTTCATATTCTGGTGCGTTATCTTTTTTACTCGAAACTCTGTCAATTTAATTACTCAATATACAAATCGTGAACTTACTCTCACACCGAAAGTCCTTCGCCGGCTGGCTATTCAATCGCCGGAGTACAACCTATCACTTGAATTTGAGCTGATTCGACTTTTTGGCATCATTGTTATTATTAAAGTACAAAATTTTAAGCTACAAATTGACTAATAATAATAATAATAATAATAATAATAATAAAGAAAACCTCAAAGTGACAATTGTTTAGAGAAAAAAAATGCTAACTTTATTGATTATTTTTAATTTCTTGTTGGCAAAGTAATTAAGTTTTTGGTTAAATTCCAATGGTGGGAATAAAAAGAATTGGACAGAAAGAAGGACAAGATTAAGAGGTGAAGTAAGTGGCTTAAATTTAAATATAGGCTTCCTGAATTTGTAATTTTCCTCGACACAAAAAATCAAGAATCATGAATCCTAGGGTTCTGTCTTCCGCAAACATTCATACATTATTTCGTTCCTTATCTCAAGCTGGAAATTCAACTAGTTGTTGGCAAGCGTACTTTTGAAGTTACATTCTTCCGCACTTCTGCCCAAAATATAAAATATTTCACGAGATTTGTAATATGTGCAGTTGAATAGTTTAAAATATTAATTTATAATAATATAAGTTACATCTTTTAACTATATCATAATTTACGTTTCACATGCATGTAAAACATATAATAAACTATATTCGATCTTTTAAATTTCTTTGATGGTGTATTTCCTCCTCAGTCGATTGCACGAAGTTGGCCATAATTCTTAAATCTTGTCGAGATGTGCTAAGTAGCCATACCTAGCTTTTTCTCGGTATCCTTAGTCAAGCGTCGTATAAATATTTTGGCCGATAATATTTTTAGAGCATTCTTTACTCATGCTAGACATACAATTTGGAGTGAACTTTCATTTCATCCTTTGATGACCACTTGTTGATTCTTCGTAATTATTAATAGAATTTCGTTGGTTTAAAAAATGTTGGAATAACTATTACAAAATCTCTGCTGAAAATATAGAAACTAATTTAAAACAGAAATAGAAAATACAAGAGAAGAAAATGAATTTGTCGTTGAAATTCGAGTCGTGTGAAATCACACTCTCCTTAAGACAAATTACACCCCCTCACCACGTTGTGCTTGAGAATTTACGGGACGCTTGCCTCCCAGGATGAAACGGATAGACCGGACGGTGGTTGCACAAGAATTACCTCCGGCGAATTGAAGTCGATGCTTGGACGATATCACCACCAATGTAATATGCAGGAGGCCAAGGGAAAAGAATTTTCAATATGCAACAAATCTGATGTAGAGAGAGTTTGGAAATCTGTGTATTTTTCATTTGTTGTGTTCTCCAATTTATATAGATTTCCCACAGAAAAACTGCCCAAAAAATTAAAAACAAATTTTAATTTTGTCAATCAATATTGCAATTATACTCAATAAATTTGCAATTTATTCGGCAGTTACAGGAGCAGGGCCGTTTCTGCGTCTCAGCTGCAGAAGATGATGCGCCCGCCGCCTCGAACCCACCCAGGCGCCCGCCTCGGAGTGGTCTCAATGGAGCGGCACCTACTGGCCTCCATGTGCCCGCCTCAGGAATCGCCAGGCGTCCGCCTCGGACTGGCTCAAATGGGCCGCACTTACTGGAAAAAAAATTTGCAAAAGGTGGGCTCGCGCGGACAGGCTATTTCGGAGCTACATTCGTGTCCGCAGGCACATGAGTTCGGTAGCCCGAAACCTATTTCGATCCATGATTTGCACCCCCCCTGCGCACCTTTGCGCGAGAGAGAGTCTCTATGTACCACAATCTTACTCCCTACCAAAGTGTAGGAGTATTTAAACTTAGCCACTTTTTCATCTTTTTCCAAGGTGGGATAACCACATTTTACCCATTCCAACCCATTAACTTTGAGCCTTCATATTTCATTCATTTCTCAACCATTTTTGACAAATGAATATATGATTTCAATGTACTCATGGAGTAGAACACAATCCAACAATCAATTTGTCATTTTAACAAATAACAAATTAAGAAAATAACTCATTATTTTCTTCAATAACACACTTTTTTCCAACAAAAAAAAATTGAAACCCAAAAATTCGATGTTATGAGAAAGAAAAATAGAAATGCAAACTTTTTAGGAAGATTATTGTATGGGATTATTACACACTACTCTCTCTAAAATATTTGGTAAATTAGCTTCTTGTATAACGTAGTTATCCATTCTTTCCCAACAAAAATAATAATAATTAATGTGGCATATTTTCGTTTAGTTGGCACATGTTTACTTGACAAAAGAACCACTCAGTTATAAACTCAATTCCTCCAATAATTTAACGATGTATTGTTTCTTCTCAATTTTCTTAAAACCATGTGCAATAGAAACGAATTTTCGCTTGGCAAGTAAATTTTCATAAATTGGTGACGGAAATTAGTTCAACTATTGTAACGATGAGTGAATTCCCTACAAACCCCCAAGAGAAATTGTTTCACTCATATTTTGAGTAAAATTGTGAGCAAAACTGTGTTAAAGACATTATCACATATCGAAAATTAATAAATTTTGTGTATAACATATAAAGATCATGAATAACTCCGCTAATCATTGAACATGTTGTAAAAAATATGTTTAATTATTATTATTACAATGGTTTAACATGATAAATTTATACTTTCTCTGTCTCACGTGACTGGAGACTAAAAAGTTGTACATAAAAATTAAGGAAAAGTATGAGACAGAATTAGTGGGAGTAGGTGTTTGAGAATATGAAAAATAAAATTAAAAGAGAAAATGAGTGAAAGTAATAGTAAATTGATTGATGTTGTAAAACCGAAAGTATAAAAAATTGTCATTTTAGGTAATCTCCATTCGCACGGTGAATGAGCGAAAACAACGAAAATAAGTATTTAATCACGTGGACTAGAGGAAGTATTAGTTTTTTTTTCTCAACTCTGTTATTTCTCTAAAAGTATGATGGTTGTTGAGATGGACCGGAAATTAAATAAAAAAAATGTTATTTAACTTAACAAAGTGGAAAAAAGTAAATAGTCAAAACGAAGAAGTCAATGGAATTAATAAAAAGAAAATGAAATTGTGAGAATCCGTCCGTCCACCATTTTCCTTCCAAAACCAGACGTCCCCTTCGCTCTCTCCCATTTAACTTTCTCCCTATCACACACAACACAAAGTCTCAATCTCCCTATAAATAAGAAGACCTCCCCTTCACTTTTCTTACTATCCATCCCCTGCTCCAATTTCTCTCTCTCTCTCTCTCTCTCTCTCTCTCTCTCTCTCTCTCTCATACACACACACACACACACACTAGAATACTAATTTCTCTCTCTCTCTCTCTCTCTCCAGATAATTTTTTATTCCTGAGTACTAAACACAGTAGGGAAGCATCTGTAAAGCTCAGGAGGGATAGCGCCAAACATTTGATTGATGAGCCTGAATGGCGCTATCTATCCTGAGCCTCACGGGTTCTTCTTACTCTTATACACAACCTAACTCAAGATCAACCATCATTTCCTTTTAAATTCATTTGGGTACGTTTCATATCTACTTTTTTTCTTTTTCTTTTCTATTTAACAAAATAATTTAATTTGCTTTTATTTTGGATCGGAGAAAGTATCATTTCAAGCAGCTAAGACACAAGTTTTCTGAGATTGTAAACGCTGGGACTCGCTCAGTGGGGCAAGTGGCACGGCGATATTTATGTGGTCAAAGCAAAATACATATCATTCCTACTTGCAGCTGGCAAATTAATTTCTGAATTTTGTGCACTTGGCAAAATACATAGAATTATATTATAAAAAAATTATTTTTTTATGCATGAATGTAATGTACACTAGACATGAGAAAATTTACGTTATTTTTAGTGAATATTGTCATAAAATACTTGCATTCTTATATTTTTTTCATAAATTTTGACACTCTCTGTCTAAACTACTCTTATTTTTAATTAGATAGTTGTAATTGTAAAAATATTTAATTATTTAGATATTTGAAATATTGATGATTTTATCTCTTTGATATGTATGGATTGTTTTCTTTTAAGTATTTTGAGATGAAAAATAAATAAATTATACTTATAATTTGTAATTATAAATATATGTTTAAAACAATAAATATTTTGAGTCGAAAAGTAATAATTAATGAAATTTTAGTATGAGCTGGAAAATGGTGGAAAGAATATAGTAATGGGAAAAGAAAGAATAAAATAATAAATGCATAGTGATGAAGTTTCATCAGTATTGTTGAGAAGAAATGTTTATGAATGATTTAAATGTACAGGTTTGTCTTAATTATTGGTACAGAGTTTAAATGCAATTTTTCCGAATTTAATATTTATAATTAAATGTACAGGTTTGTCTTAATTATTGGTACAGAGTTTAAATGCAATTCTTTCGAATTTAATATTTATAATCATGATGATGGAAGGGAATGGAATGGAAGAGAAGAGAAGAGAAGGGAAGGGAAGGGATGGATGTTGACTGCTTTCTCAACTTCGTTCTCTTCACGGCTTCGTCTCTTTCTCTTTATTATAAATGTTATTTTTTTTTCCTTTTTTGTCTTTTAGTTATTTCATAGTAAATATTGTTATTGTAAAATATATATTTATAGTTTTTTTATTTAATAAAATTGACTTACAACGGAGTTAATCTTATAAAAATTAGTTTTTTTTTTAACTTTATTGAAAAATCATTTTTACACTAACAATTAATAATGCATGCACTAACACTCATTTTCACTAATAATTTTTTTACACTAACACTTTTGGCACTCTTTTACATTTGCACTTAATAATACATTTACTGATGTAAACGCAGCGGAATAGTAACGATAATTAGCCTAAACTAATTAACCTGCAAGGATTAAGGAATCCCAAGATAACAATTCAATGAATTCTACGAAGAAGACAAAGAACCTTTGATGAACTTGCAATTGCAATTCAAGAGAAAAATAATAAAAATCAACGTATCTAAAACTAAAACTAGGGAGGAGTATTTATAGATCATACTCTCCTAAATCCTTAAGGAAACATAAAAGAAAATATAGAAAATCCTAAAAGAAAATACTCTCCTAAATCCTTAAGGAAACATAAAAGAAAATATAAAAAATCCTAAAAGAAAAAGGAAAACAAAATACAAACGGAAAGAAGGAACTTAAAAACTGTTCTGAACACATAGGACATCATGCACCCCCGCTTTAAATGGATTCGTCCCCGAATCCACATCAACATACGAGGCTCATCGGGGTGAAACTCAACCAAGTCCGAAACATTAAACGTGGGCGATATATTCCACCCGTCCAAGCAAGTCCACAACATAAGCATTATCGTTAATCCTCCTCAATATCTTACACGGACCAATCCTCTTGGGATGAAGCTTATGATACGTACCCTGCGGAACACGCTCCTTGCGCAAATGCACCATCACCAAGTCACCAACATCAAATACTTTCACACGACGCCTCTTATCCGCACGTGCTTTGTAACAAGCATTTGAAGCCTCGATATTTTGCTTTACCTCCTTCTGAACCTCCTCAACCAATTCCGCCAAATGCTCACTCGCGATGCTATAACCCGAAATCTTCGGTAAAGGAACTAGATCAAGTGTATGTGTAGGAGGTCTTTGATACACAACCTCAAACGGAGTCTTCTTAGTAGTGCGGTTAGTCATGTTATTGAAAGCAAACTCCGCCGTGGATAAAGCAATATCCCACTTCTTTGGAAACTTACCGCATAAACATCGAATCATAGAACCCAACGTCCTATTAACCACCTCCGTTTGACCATCCGTCTGCGGATGGGAAAGAACTACTAAAATTCGGCCCGGTCTCAAAAATATACCATAACGTACGCCAAAAGTGACTAAGGAACTTAGTATCACGATCCGAAGTAATGGTCTTTGGAACCCCATGAAGACGAACCACTTCTTTGAAGAAAAGACTTGCAATATGAGAAGCATCATAAGTCTTCCGACACGGAATGAAGTGTGCCATCTTGGAAAAACGATCCACCACCACAAAACCGAATCATTGGACCTTTGCGTCTAGGCAATCCAAGAACAAAATCCATAGAAACATCCACCCAAGGACCTTCCTAATAGGCAATGGAGTATATAAACCCGTGTTCTGCGAAGTACCTTTGTTGATTTGACATACCATGCACTTCGAACATAGTTATGAGTATCCTTCCTGAGCCGAGGCCAATAATATTTCTTCGCCACTAACTCCACCGTCTTGTCTTGGCCATAATGTCCCGCTTTATGTATTTCCGCAATAAGACTCTCACGAACCGAGCCACGAGGAATGCACAACTTGTCTTTGTAGAATAAGAATCCCTCCTGCAACAAAAACAAACCAACTGGATCTCCATCCCTACACCTAGCCCAATCTTGACAAAATCAACATCATGCTCATACAAGGCTTTCAAACAATCGAACCCCACCACAACATTTTGCATGGTTACCAAGAAAGTAGCTCTACGACTCAACGCATCCGCCACCTTATTATTTTGTCCACTTTTGTGTTTGATCACAAAAGTAAACTGCTGCAAATAAGCCACCCAACGAGCATGCATCCTATTAAGGGGCTTCTTACCATTCATATACTTCAAGGCCTCATGATCCGTGTGAAGAATGAACTCCCGATGTAATAAGTATTGCTCCCAATGCTTAATAGCTTGAACAACCGCATAGAACTCAAGCTCGTACGTTGTCCACTTCCGTTTTGCCTCCTCCAATTTCTGACTCATAAAAGCCACCGGTCGCTTCCCTTGCAACAAAACAGCTCCAATTCCAACCACACTAGCATCCGTCTCCATTTCAAAAGGTTTGGAAAAGTCGGGTAATACGAGTAAAGGAGCACTAGTCAATTTCTCCTTGATTGAAGCAAAACTAGCCGTTGCATCCTCTCCCCAATCAAACTTGCCCTTCTTCATACATTCGGTTATGGGGGCCATAATAGTGCTAAAATTTTTAATAAAACGACGATAGAAAGTAGCAAGACCATGAAAGCTTCGTACCTCGCTTACTTGAACCGTCGTAGGCAATGGCCAATCACGAATAGCACGCACCTTGTCCTCGTCCACTTGAATGCCCTCCGATGAAACCACATAACCCAAGAATAGTAGTTTGTCAAGCATAAAACAACATTTCTTGAGGTTAATGAACAACTCATTATCCTTTAACGCCTGCAACACATCCCGCACATGTTCTAGATGCTCGTCCTCCGTCTTACTATAGATCAAGATGTCATCAAAGTATACTACAAGAAATTTACCATGAAAAGGTTTCAACACCTGATACATCAATCTCATAAATGTGCTCGAGCATTAGACAACCCGAAGGGCATCACCAACCACTCATATAATCCCTCCTTCGTCTTGAAAGCCGTCTTCCATTCATCGCCCTGACGAACACGTACTTGATGATATCCGCTTTCAAATCAATTTTGGAGAATATCTTGGAACCACGAAGCATGTCCAACATATCATCCAAACGAGGAATTGGGAACACCGTATTTAACCGTGATTTTGTTGATGGCCCTACTATCCACACACATACGCCACGTACCATCTTTCTTGGGAACAAGTAATGCCGGAACCGCGCAAGGGCTCATGCTCTCCCGCACATATCCCTTCTTCAACAAGTCTTCCACTTGCTCCCTCAAGATCTCGTACTCCATTGGGCTCGTTATATAATGAGCAAGATTAGGCAAAGACGCACCCGAACCAAATCAATATGATGCTGAATATCCCTCAAGGGAGGTAATCCCGAGGCAAATCTTCGGGCATAATGTCACGGAACTCATCTAGTAACGATTGTAAGGATTTGGGCACCAAACTAACCTTCCCCCAATGCCTTTACTCACCACCGCAAGTACATAAGGAGCATCCAAAAGATCCCCGGTAAACTCATTAGCAAAGCATAACGAAACTAAAGATTTTGCCTTCCCATTACCACTAGGTACAACTTCCTTCAAAGCATCCAAGTGAAAGATCTTTCCATCCTTTTTAAATCGAATGGCATTTTTCTTTCCATCATAAACAACACCAAGGTCAAATTGCCAAGGTCGACCCAACAACACATGGCAAGCTGTCATCTCAACAACATCACATAAAACCTCATCCTTATAACCACCAATGGAAAAAGGGATAGAGCACTTTGTTCATGTACCTTGATATTGCCGATATTACTAATCCACCCCACGGAATACGGAGTAGGATGTTTCTTCACCTCAAGCTTCAGCTTATCAACCAATTCACGTGACACCAAATTTTCGCTGCTACCACTATCAATAATAAAAATAGACGAAAAGTTATGTACCTTCCCTTTGGTGCGAAAGATATTGTGCCGTTGCGGATCCTCATCAACCGTCGGGGTAGTCAACATAAGCTTACGCACTACCAAAGATTCATGATCCCCATTATCCTCCTCCTCGTCACTATTAGGATCTACGTAAATCACCTCACAACCCTCCTCATCGTCCTCGGTAAAATAGCCATCACGTTCTACCACATTAACCCTTCTCCCATTGGGGCACTTACTTGAGATGTGTCCCGGTTGACCACAACTATAACACTTATCTCCGTAGTTGCGAACATAAGGGTTCGAATTAGGCTGCCCGCTGTTGTGGGTGTTGGTGTTACGAGGTGGGTTTGATCTAGTAGCCACCGGTTGCTTACCACTGTCCTTCTTGGTACCTCCTGCGACCTGGGTTTTCTCACCATTGTCTTCCAAAGCAGCCACTGAAGACGGAACTTTATTATTTGAAGAGGACGCATCACCGAACTTCTTGTAAGTCGTAGGAGCCCGATATGACGAAGCCAATTGACTCTCGACCTTTCTAGCCCTTGTAACCACATCATTAACAGCAAAAGAGGAAAATAATTCAACTTGATTACGAATGTTAGCCCGAAGGCCATTGGTAAAACGCGAAACCCGTTGAAGCTCCGTCTCGTACACATCAACCCTTGCCGTCAATGTATTAAAGTCATATAAATAATCATCCACTGACCTAGCACCCTGTTTGCAACCCATGAATTTTGCGTACATACTCTGTTCATAATCATCCCAGTAGAAGTGATTACGCAATTCCCTCTTCATATCACGCCATTCAACAATAGGGGGTTGTTGATTGCGCACCCTTTGTCTCACCAATTGATCCCACCAAGCATTAGCACCACTACGCAATTTGTAAGCGACATAGGGTACTTTCCTGTCATCTTCAATTTGCATCAACGCAAAGAATTTTTCGACCTCAGAAAGCCAATCTAAAAATTCTTCCATCTTCAACTCACCCGTAAAGAACGGAATATCCGCCCTAATTTTGGGTCGTTGTGCCACCGGAGGAGCTGCCATGTCCCCCTGACCACGAAAAGCCCGATATCTCCCATTAATCGGATCAACGTGATGGAGGTTTTCCTCACGAGGACCATCTCGATTATCGGGGTTGACACCGTCTCCACCTACACGCAATCCGACCAAAGCTGCCATGAGTTCCGTATGCTGTCGATCTTGGGCTGCTCTGTGCTCTCTAGCCTCTTGATCCAAACGGTCCATACGTTCCCTAGTTGCTTGATCCTGACGCTCCATACGCTCCAAGATTGCGGTAATAATGGTTAGGTTGTCTCCGTTGTCTCCACCGGAATTGGCCATCGTCCAAGGATCTCGCCTTTTCTGATACCAACTGATGTAAACGCAGCGGAATAGTAACGATAATTAGCCTAAACTAATTAACCTGCAAGGATTAAGGAATCCCAAGATAACAATTCAATGAATTCTACGAAGAAGACAAAGAACCTTTGATGAACTTGCAATTGCAATTCAAGAGAAAAATAATAAAAATCAACGTATCTAAAACTAAAACTAGGGAGGAGTATTTATAGATCATACTCTCCTAAATCCTTAAGGAAACATAAAAGAAAATATAGAAAATCCTAAAAGAAAATACTCTCCTAAATCCTTAAGGAAACATAAAAGAAAATATAAAAAATCCTAAAAGAAAAAGGAAAACAAAATACAAACGGAAAGAAGGAACTTAAAAACTGTTCTGAACACATAGGACATCATTTACGGACACTATTTTACACTGACATTTTTTATATTATCATTGACATTTTTTTACACTTATTAGGAATATAACATTGTCATAATATTATTTTTTATATTATCAAGTATATATTGTTTGTATTAGAATATGATTCTAAATATTCTAAAGTATTTAGAATAGGTAACTCAATCTTTCTAACATATTTAGAATAGGTAACTCAACCTTTGTATTAGAATAGTATTCTAACTCTTTGTAAATCTATGATTTTAACTCTTTGTAAATCCTATAAATATGTACATCTAGTAAGATAATAAAATTGAGTCATTCATAACAATTTTCTCTCTCTATGTATGAATTGACTTTGTCTATCATCCTTTATTCTAATATGGTATCAGAACAATAAGATTCATAATAGGACTTCTCCGCCAAACCCCTAGCGGCAATACCCTAAAATCGCCCCACCATAAAAACCACTACCTCCTCCATCTTTCAAAACAACTCGGCAAAACCCCTCAAGCCGCCCCACCCCCTCACCCCATTGCTTCCGCCACCCTCCATCAAAAACCCCACCACCTTCAACTTTTCAAAAAAAAAAACACTAGCGGCAAAACCCCTCAATCTGCCCCACCCCTCATCCCATTGCTTCCGCCACCCTCCATAAAAAACCCATCACATTCCACCTTCTAAAAACCCTAGCGACAAACCCCTCAAGCCGCCCCACCCCTCACCCCATAGCTTCTGCCACCTACCATCAAAATTCTCTCCTTCTCCTTCAACACCCTCGACACAACCACCCCTCGCCGAAACCCCTTTATACACAATCACCACCAAAACTCCCCACCATATCGCCCGACCATCAAAACCACCACCCTTCTACACCTCACCACTACCCTCGGCTCAAACCTTTCCAAAGCCGAAACCCAAGCCGCAACACCATCTTCTTTTCCTCCTTCAGACCACCACTCTCGGCAAAACCCTAAAGCTAAAACCCTCTCACCACCTCCTACAAATCCCTCGACTCAAATCTCTCAACAGCCGAAACCCCCTCCACCTCATACACCACCGCCCCACCATCAAAACCACTACCTCGCTACACCAAAACCACCCCTCGGCTCAAACCTCTCTACAAGCCGAAACCCTAACTCCTTTTCCTTTTTTTTTTCGTCCAACATCAAAATTCCACCCCCTAAACCTTGGCAAAACCCTACTGTCAAACCCTTTCAAAACACAACGACAACACCCACCAGCTGAAACCTCTTCTCCTCATCCCTAATCCACCCCACCCTACTTGCGGTTTTGCGGTACAACCCTACAAACACTGTCCCACCCATGCACCTCCTCTTATTTCTGCCCTTCCTTCTTCTTCCACCTAAATCGCCGAACTACCTTACCCTCGGCAAACCATAAACCGCCACACTACCCCACCCTCGGCAAACTCTAAAAACTACCGAAACCATTCTCACAAACCCACTATCTTCAACATGTGCAAGAGCACATCAGATCAGAAAACACACACGTCCGGGAACGCACTCGTCTCCACCTGCTCCATCAAACCCGGTTCATCTCATCACTCTTCAAGATTGGACTTATCCAAGGATCGTCCATCTTGCGGGGGCATATTAGGAATATAATATTGTCATAATATTATATTCTATATTATCAAGTATATATTGTTTGTATTAGAATATGACTTTAAATATTCTAATGTATTTAGAATAGGTAACTCAATTTTTATATTAGAATAGAATTATAACTCTTTGTAAATTTATGATTCTACCTATTTGTAAACCCTATAAATATGGGCCTCTAGTAACATAATAAAATTGAGTTATCCATAACAATTATCTCTTTCCATGTATGAATTAACTTCGTCTATCATCCCTTATTCTAATAACACTGATACTTAATAATACATGTACTGACACTCTTTACACATTACATTGATAATTTTTTTATACTAACACTGACACTTAAAATTCATTTTTTCTTAACTTTAAAAAAATGCATTTTTATGAGATTTTAGCCTTAATTACAACAACGATCAATATATTACTTTCTGCACAGTCTATATGTCCTACCTCCTCCGTCCTAGACCAAGGGTCCTACGGGGTATTTCACGATTTTAAAAAAAATAAAAAAATGAATAAAAAATTGAAAGTGAGTAAAAGATTAGAGGAGAGAGAATATAAAAGTTAAAAATCTATAGTTTAAATGGCAGTGATACTGGGAACAGTACTATGAATAGTACCACTTGCTAAATTTCCCATTTTGCCCCCACTAAGTTGTCCCTTTCCCATTTTGCCCTTAAAAAAATCTTTTTTTTTTAATTAAAAAAAAAACGTGTCCTCGGACACGGGCTTTTACTAGTATTTAATAGGAGAGAGAATGAGTGAAATAAATAGTAAGTTAATGAATGATTTTTTTTAGGAGAGAGAATGAGTGGGAGGAATAGTAAGTTAATGATTGATTTATTTGTAAATATGTTAAAATTATAAGGGTATAATGAATGATTTTTTTGTAAATATATAAACATTATGAGGGTAAAAACAGGGCCAGCCCAAGGGGGGGGGGGTCAGTGAGGGCAACCGCCTGGGGCCCTTATTGGTAAGGGGCCCATATATGTTTTTTTATAACTATAAGGGATCGTTTGGTAGCCTTTCTTAGCGTTAGATAGGATTATTAGTCCAATAAGCTTGATATTTGGTAGATTAAATGCAACTGGTGTAATAATCTTAACAACCTGGATATGACCTATCACCTCTTATCCCCTTCATATTTATCCCAAAAAAGGGTGGTATAATTATTTGTTTGATAATTATATATAATTTGGGAAAATAACTGTCTGTAAATCTGTTAGTATTCTGCGTAGGTCTCTTAATTTTTTTTCCTTGTATTTTGCACACAAAGCTCCTAAATCTATCATAATTAATCAAGCCCTTCAATCTTCATCAGATCTCCTCCTCCCACCGTCTCTTAATTTCTTCCTTGGAATGCTCTTTTCGGCCGGCCCTGCTCCTATTTCTGGATCGCTCTTTTCGGCCGTGAACGGTGAATCAATTCGACTTTCTTTCAGCACTTTCCTCTTTCGTCGAAGGGTTAAATTAACTGATAATGTAGAAAAAGAAAGATTAGGATTTGCCTTTTTGTTTCTTTACTCTGAATTTTGCTTATTTAGGGATTTTTTTCCTTGTATTTTTTGTCTAATTGTTTATTTATCATGTTCTGATGCAGGATCATGAATTAAGTTTGATTGCTCTACTTACTATCCAATTTCATCATCCGTCACAAGACTTCATCTTACAAGAATTCAGGTGTTGATGTTCTTTTTGTATTACAATTGTGTTTAATTTTATTTGATAATGTTTTAAAAAAAAAACAGTCATCTGGTTGTGAGAAAAGAAAAAAAAAGTTGTTGAGCAATTTAATGATTCACAAAAAGGGGTTATTGATAAATTTGTTTTTAAAAGAGAATCGGGTATTAGTAACATTGAACAATCTGAAATTTTAGATGAAGACCTAGGTGAATCATCAATTTCTGCATTTTCATTATGTTGCTCATATTTTCATTAGGACGTGGCTAATTTAAATGAGTGTGATATACCCCATGTATCCAACATAGAAAATGCAGAAATTGATGATTCTCAAAACCTTATATTAGATATTTTTATCCGAGAAATTGGGATAATATTGACAATAAGGCGAGAGATATTTTAGTTGAAAAAGGTTCCATACGAGTTTTGCATAAAGAGTATCCATTGGATAATAATTCAAGACGTTTTTCCGACTCTTATTATTCTAGAAATTTAAGTAATGGAGAGATTTGTGATAGAAAATGGTTGGTTTACTCTAAACATGTGGATAGAGTGTATTGTTTTTTGTTGCAAGTTGTTTTTGAGTATCGTAAAAATATATAGCATTTGAGTATCGTAAAAATGTTCGATTAATTATGGGTCTCTTCATCTGATTTTGACGGGGCTCACAAAAATCTAGGAACGGCCCTGAATATAAATATCTGAAACACTATTAACATATTTCCATTTATAAAATGAAACTCTTGGTTTGGAAGATATCAAAAAGAAAAGCAAGACTCTTGCTTGCTCTGAGACTGAGGGAGTATAATAATATGCATAAAATTAGGAGTACACGATAAATTAAGAAAAGATTATGTAAAAGTGACACATTATATGATTTGTCAGTGAAATTGCAGTTAAGTGAAGATATATGCTCCTATGTGTCAACATAAGCTATTCATTTTTTCATTGAACGCAAATTAATAAAATGGGTAGAAAGAAAAAATATTATGAGTGTAATTTGAAAATAGAAGAAAGAATGAGTGAAGAAAATAGTAAATTATAATGGTGTTGTGAGTGCTAAAACAATGTAGGAGAGAGAATGAGTGGAGGAAATAGTAAAAATTCTTTGCCAAAAAAAAAAAGTAGAAGCTTTTAACGAGATATTCAAAATGACAAAATAGGAAGCTTTTACTGGGGCAGAGGGAGTATATAATAATAATAATTATTACGGGAAAGTAAACTTATTAATGAGACATTGAAAAGGAAACTTTTTATACACAACACAATATTATTATTATTATTATTATTATTATTATTATTATTATTATGAGAAGGAAAAAGTAGTCCACAATCAATATTACTCCCTCAGTTTCAAGGGTTTTGGGGTTGAATTTCACGGTTTTTAAATAAAATTAAAAAAATAAATAAAAAATTAAAGTGGGTAGAAAATTAGAGAAAAGAGAATATAAAAGTTAAATATGAGATAGAAAATACTAGTAGTTAATGATTGATTTTTTTAAAAGTGGGTAGAGGATTAGAGGAGAGAGAGAATGTAAAAGTTAAATGTGGGATAGGAAATAATAGTTAAAGATTGATTTTTTTTGTAAATGTTATATTATAAGGGTATAATGAATAGTTTTTTTGTAAATATATTTAAATTATAAGGGTATAAATATATTCAATATTTGTCATCTATGAAAGGGGCTCTTGAAGTAAAATGGATAAAAAAAGAAAGGAGAACCCTTGCAATGGTACGAAGGGAGAATTACTTTACTATTTTTAACCGCTGTATCTAAAAAAATTATTTCGATTTATGTGACCGTATGAATTAAAGTTTTTATTAACAATCACTCTTTGAAAAGAACAAAAATCAGTATTCCTAAAACGTTATGGCTGCATTACTGAGTCCGGCCATGTTCCTTTGGCCAGAAACCAAGGAGGGTTATGACTGAAGCACGATACACTGAGTTCTATGATATTCCACCTCGTTTGATGTTATAAAGTATTATCTCTCCGATAATAATGATAATAATAATTATAATAATTTTGTGTGCTTACCAAACATTTTCATATTGATGAGCCCGACCATTTAAATCGAGCCTAAGCTTGATCTGATTTAAAGGTCAATTATGACGTGATATACTATAGACCGCCAGAATCAAGATCGCGGACAGATAGACTGTCAATGTCAAAATTGTGATCCTCTCAGACCGTCTCAGTCAAGACCGCGGACATCTAGACCGTCAGTAGGGTGACCGCGGTAACTGTGACCGCTCCATCCGTGCCCGCGTCAATATCATTGACCGCGCCCATGATGTTGACTGCGGTCTCATACCAAACTCCCGATTATCTCACCAGACTCCCGATTAAAGCCAAAGCTTATACAACAAGTTTCTAACGTGCTCTGACATACAATAGCCGACTTATTCCTATCGCATTGAATGCGGCTCAGGCGTCTACTATGTCATTAAATGCGTCACGCCAACTCTCCCAAATACACGGCTCATGTCCAGATCAACGACATCCCCTCTGCAAGTGAATCTTACTTTAATGGCAGACCCAATCCGATGCGGACATGTGTATCCGATCAAAGTCTAAGATGCCCTTGAGGCTGACCTCATGGCTTACATCAACAAGCAGCTCTCCATCACCTATAAATAGAAAGCCCTTGTCCCCTTGAACAAGGTAAGTGTCAAATTGACATTGTAAGTCACATTGTCTAAACCCTAAACACACAAACACTCCAAGGAGGGCCTGAGTTGGAGTAACATTCAGCTTTGACCTTACGATGCTCATTTCCTGTGTTGTGTTTTAGGTACATTCAAAATATCCAGCCATATATCCTACCTTATATTCAGACCCCAAAACCCGTGGTGTCATCACATATGTTAAATTATGTGGTGAGAATATAATATTTTACGTTATTAATTTTAAGAAATTACAAAGTTATAAGCCTCATATTTATATATAAATTTTAAGTCTACTAAAACTTGAGAAATACTTCTCCTAACTTAACTATATTGCTTAATTTATGTTAAGATAATATTTATAAAAGATATATACAATCTCCTAATTCTATCGTATCATTGATCCATATTTTGATGACGCCACGACTTTTGGCTCCGGAAGGTGGCAGGGGTTGCGGAAACACGTCGGCACCTCGGGAGGAATCTGCAAAACAGCACCGTTAGGGGTGCGGGGGGTTGCCCCGCTATAACCCTCGGGCGTAAGAATCGGGCCGCGTTGTTTATGTGTATAAACTGTATATGGAGAGAGTATTGTAGAGAGAGAGCTGTAAGTGTAAATGAGGGAATGAGAGCTTACCTTGGCCTTTAAGGGTTATAGTATTTATAGGGGTGAAAGTGTGCATATGTGGTTCTTTATGAGGGGTCTCAATGTAAATATTTGGCATATGTATATATGGGATATATATAACTGTATGGGATCGTATAAATGTGTATGTATAAATATATATAAAAAGTCAGGGTTCATCAGTAGCCCCCTACTCCGAGTGATGATTATTTATGGTCGGAGCGAGGAGTACGATTTTGGTAGTGGATGGCTTGAGTATATATTTATGGCCGGAGCTCGGAGCTCGCAAGATTGGCTTGAATCCTGGAGGCGTGAACCCGGGAGATTGGAGTCTGTGGAGAGAAGGTGGCGGCCCAGTCCGCTTTTATCTCGGTCACAGAGACGGGGAAGACCGAAAGTCTGGAGTCACGGAGACTGGGATGTGCGGGCACGATCCCGTCGGACTGCGGTCTGGATCTGTGGTCACTAGCCCCCAGGTTCGTCGGAGAGGGGAGAGAAGGTGGCAGCGACAAGATGCTTTTATCTCGACCACCTCTCTTGGAACCGAAGCTTAGATCGGGGAGTCACGGAGACTAGGAGTCACGGGGACTAGGAGTCACGGGGACTGGAGTCTCGGAGGACTAGGAGTCACGGGGACTGGAGTCTCGAAGGACTAGGAGTCCCGGGGACTTGGAGTCTCGGAGGACTAGGAGTCACGGGGACTGGAGTCAGTGATCTGCCGATAAACGCCAAAGATGGCCGGGGATTCCCGGATATAGGTGGGAGAGCACCATAAAATAAGCATAGATCCCGGAGGTAGCTTGAATATAAAACTCGAAGATTTCCGAGAGTAGATAAAGCGGGCACGTAGCCCGTGGATGATAATCCAATAATAAGAATGAGCGAGCCCCCGAGCTGGCTTTTGAGCTCCAAATATGCATAAACCTGCAAGTAGTTCCAAATATATTTGCCTGAAGGCTTATTGGCGCGTAAATATTTATTAGCTCGCTGACTTTATAGACTTTTTCTATGAGAATATCTGACTTTTTTATTAGTTTATTGTTTGATCTTTGCCCGTAGGCTTATTGGATTTTTGTCCGTAGGCTTATGGTTGGATCTTTGCCCGTAGGCTTATTGAATATTTGCCCGTAGGCTTATTGTTGGATCTTTGCCCGTAGGCTTATTGGATCTTTGCCCGTAGGCTTATTGTTTAACTCTTGTTTAAAAACCTTTGTGGTCTTATCATGAGAGTTAGCCCCATTTCACTATGATCGCGTTTGTTTGGCCTTGTGGCAAACTTTGAGGCCTTGACCCCGTTTGTCTATTTGGCTTTGTTAAACTCTTTTGATCACTCCCATCCATTTACACTTATGTTCCGACCTTGCGAGCCGTGGTGTAAGCCAAAAGCAGCCAAGGCAAGCTACTTTCATAGGGCATGTAGAGTGTGGACGTGAGGCAATAGTCTACGCAACAGTAGGTAGGAGCATATTTAGCATATTGGCCCTTTAACCTACCGACATCTGTATCCACGATTGGTGGTTCACGCGGTTTTGACCCTTTATTAAAAACTTCTTGAGTTTTTTGTGAGGGTCTTGTGGTGATCATGTAAGCGGGCTCATATGTTGGCCTTTGTCACATACAGGCATACGAGTAATGACCCTAAAAAGGGCCTTCGCGTACTTAGTGGGTCCGGACTTCAAGTCTTTGTCCCCACTAGAATCCGTAGGTACGGGCATGATGGCATTTGTACCCATGTTCATCTATACCCAATTTTTCTTGGTGGTTTCACGTGGACAGGACGGAGTATCTTGTCCGTGATTCGAGTACGGGCATAATGGCCTTTGTACCCATATAGGCGTGCGAATCGTAAGGGATCTTTGCGCATCAGTAAGTAGGGGCTCATATGTTGGCCCTTGAACCCACTGGCATTCGCTTGCGGGCATCCACTCTAGCTTTTGAGGCTGGTGGGAATAACTTACGGATTGGCACAATCTTGGGTTTTAACCCTCTCCAATCCATGAGTTTCGCTTGGGTAGTAGGTTGCACGAACTGAAGGTTGCGAGCATGAGTTGCGGTCTGCGAGCACGAGCATCGGAATGCGAGCGTGGGTTGCGGGTTGACGAGCAAGGATATGTGGGCTGCCGAGCTGCGGGCTTGAATTTGCGGTCAAGGGCAAGGAGGTCGCTGGTGAGGGGAGAGAAGGTGGCAGCAACGCTGCTTTTATCTCGATCACCCTTTTTGGTTCTGATGTCTAGAGGTACCGGGCTGCCAGCAAGAATCTGCGGGCACGGAAGCAGGGGAGTCACCGGAGCGGGCAGCGGCCACAGATTGTGTCACGACCCTAATCCTAGGCACATTTTGGTCACACGTGAAGCACGTGGGGTTGGGTATGCCTTTCATATCATCCTTGGTTTGTTAGCATTTGGTTTGAGTTCATGTTCATTTTTGGCATTTTGATGAACTATGTGATTTTAGATGTTATAATTTGATTTAATCATATACTAATGTCTAAATAAAGAAAATTTGTGTAGTTAATTGGCAACACTTGAAATTTGATTGAAAGTGTTATAAAAGTTATCAAGGTGCTTAAGTGTAACATTAACTTTAAGGTAGTGTTTTGTAGATTTTCAATCTTTGAGGAGCTTGATTGTAATTGTTTTATGAGGAGCTTGATTGTAATTGTTTTATATACTCCCTCCGTCCCACGTGAATGCAAACTTATTTCTATTTTGATCCGTCCCACGTGAATGCAAACTTCCCAAAATGGCAAAGAATATTCACTATTCCACCCACTCATTCTCTCTCCTACTTCACTTTTACACTCACAACATTCTCTCTCCTCACTATTCCTCCTACTCATTCTCTCTCCTATTTAATTTTTCATACTCACAACATTTAACTTTTTCTCTTTCTTACATCACTTTTCCTTAATTCCCACACCCAAAAAGTTAGTCCACATTCACGTGGGACGGAGGGAGTATATCTTTTGTAAAGCTTCTTCAAGAAGCATAATATGTTTCCTCAGTCTTCTACTTCCTTCTCTCAGCCAAGAAGGTTCCCAAACCCTTGTTTAACTTCAAAAATTCCTAGAAATTCAGCCTTTAAGTGGTTGTTGATTCCAACTTCGTTTGTGCTAAGGGAGTTGATAGGAGCAAGAATATCCGATTATATCTTTCCTTTGGCTTGGTGAGTTGTTATGTTTTCCTTCTATATATGTTCCATGCTTGGATTAAATATGATATTCTGAGTATGTGATGTATCCCTAGTGATGTTGGACAAGTTTATGGCTTGTAATTGTTGAAACCATGAACTGAGTATGAGTAGGTTGAGAGGGGATAAAGTATGGGTTGAAATCTGATCCAAGAAGGCTTGGATTAATGGAGAGGTTGTTGTTTATATGTTATGGGTTATAAAGGGAGTATATGGGGGGCTAAAACATGGGTTTAAACTGTTTTGGAATGACCTTGTAAGAGCTGCAGGAAAATTTGACCGAAGTCGCTTGTTGTTCCTGTTAAAGAACCAACTTCAGTTGCTGCTTCTGGTGTAGGGCACGACTCGTGCCCTGTAGCACGAGTCGTGACCCTGAGGGTTGCAGTCGTGCGACATTAAGTGACCAAGATGGTCACGAGTCGTGGTAAGTAGCTAGTCGTGCAGGATTGTGGAACGACTCGTTCCCAGCATCACGAGTCGTTCCTAGAACTGGGTTAAGGTAGCAACTTTGCAAGCTTTTTAACCTAGTCTAATGAGTATAGATTTAATCACTCTTTAACTAGGCATTTAATACAAGTTTAGTACTACGATGTGGAACTTGGAATAGGCCAAAAAGATATTGGCAAGAGCTTTAAAAAGTGGCGTGAAAATGCTTGAAAGGCAGTTATGACACTTGAACCAAAGGTTGTAAAACTTGGTATTTGATCGCGTAACCTTAAAAGAAGTTGTTCATTGTGTATTTTGAACACGTAGGGCTACTTATAGCATGTTGTATCTCTACTTGGTTGACCCTAGAGGGTTATTGGGTTATATATAGTGCCTTAAAAAGAAGTTGTACTACTACATTGGTTAGGCAGGAGTTTGAACACCCTGTTACTGGTTTCTAAATTGTGTAATGATTATGTAAGACTTATGTGATATACTTGGTGCCATAAGTGCTTACCGGTTCATAGTTGATTGTGTACAAAGTGTTCAATTACTTGTTGCACTGTTTCATTGGTTGAGCATGAGTATTAATGCCATGTCATTGGATTGTGTTGTTATTCAATGGTGTTGAAATACATGTGCACTATTGTGATTTAATTAACATGAGTTATAGTTCCATGTTGAGTACATTGATGTCCCATGGGGTGGACTTATTTTCAAGTATCTGTTATGTGCTTGAATATGATGGTATCAGCTGATCTTTGTGGGGGTATATGGGATACTATCACTTATGAGAAGATATTTCATAAGGTGTTTAGATTGCCTTATACCTGTGACCTCTCCCCCTTCTGTGGCCACGGTTTGGGGGTGCGCAGCTTTTGTGTATATGTGCAGTCAGGCACAGATAGCTGATAACTTATATGGGTCTCCGATAGAGATCGTATAAGACGTGAATAAGCACTAGCATTTCACGAGAGTGGAGTATTACTCCCACCGTTGTACTACATATGCTTCAGATGGAAAAGGTAAAGGGGAAGGTAACATAATGTGTTTACTGTTTTTACAATGTGATATTGGCAACCTATTTATGTGTTGCATACTTGATATTGGGCAACCTGATTTCGTATTGCATTGTATATGACTTACTGGTCAGATGAAAAAGGTAACGTAATGTGTGTACTGTTTTCCAATATTGAGCAACCTATTTATGTGTTGCATATTGTATGGCATATTGTTGCATACATAATAGCTTGCTGAGATTTTATCTCACCCCTTCTCCCTTTATTTTTTTAGATCCCGCTGAGACAGGTGGACCGGACCAGTGAGGCCGGGGGAAGAGTTTGGACTCTTTTTTGGGTTGTCAGGGTATGTGTTGATTTGGGAGTTGGGGCTGGACTTTGGTTGTTATTCTTTTGGGAAATGTTTGTATATAAAGTTTTACAAAATGTTTCAGTTGTATTGTGTTGTAAGTAACTTAAACTTGGTTTGTTTTATGATTGTCTATTTGACTTTGTTAAACTCTTTTGATCACTCCCATCCATTTACACTTATGTTCTGACCTTGCGAGCCGTGGTGTAAGCTAAAAGCAGCCAAGGCAAGCTACTTTCATAGGGCATGTAGAGTGTGGCCGTGAGGCGATAGTCTACGCAACAGTAGGTAGGAGCATATTTAGTATAGTGGCCCTTTAACCTACCGGCATCTGTATCCACGATTGGTGGTTCACGCGGTTTGACCCTTTATTCAAAACTTCTTGAGTTTTTTGTGAGGGTCTTGTGGCGATCATGTAACACTACCAGAAACAGGTCATTTAGCGACGGAAATAACAGCGACGGACAGATTCCGTCGCTATTTAGCGACGGAATATAGTATTTAGCGTCGGAATTATTTTGGCGTCAAATTTAGCGACGGAATTTAATTCCGCCGCTAAATTCCGCCGCTAAAAAGAATATTCCTCGAATATTCGTTTATTTCCGCCGCTAATTTGGCGGTTGATTTACCGACGGAATATTCCGCCGCTAAATCTTTAACAGCGACGGAATTATTCCGCCGGTGAAAATATATCATTTTTTTATTTTTTTAATTATCAGCGTCGGAAATATTCCGACGCTGAAATTAAAATATT